>JAZFAV010000024.1:8372500-8402500 GCA_037954035.1 Rosalia funebris
TTTGTTAACCATTCTTTGGCCCAGATTGAATGCATTTTTTCTTTTTTTCACTTAAATCAGGAGCTGCCGCTGCCACTGATGTAAAGAAGAGGGTGGAAAATTAAGTTAAAAATGAAGCGCATGATCAAAAATTATGAATGACTGTGGATGAAACTACTGACTCCAAAAAAATAGTATATTAAATACATATATTTGTGCGTACAGTGTGTCATAATAAAATATCACATTCACATATGTTGGCGTGTAAACGTATTCAAGAATACACTGCTCATAACATTACGGACGTAATAACACGCAATTTGGACAGATTTGACATTGGCATAAAGCAAATAGTTATGCTTGTGACGGATTGGTGCAGCGACAGTGTTACGTATCGCTAAATTCTTAAAACTAATAAATCCGAATTTAATACATTTAACTTGTCTTCCTCATGCATTTCATTTAGTGGTAGACGTTGTTCGGCAAAGTTATAAATGTGTTGGTCAATGAGTTGTGTCCACCAAAGGAATTTTTCACAAATCTTCCAAACGTATTAGGGAATTGCAAAAACATCCACATATTCCCGAACCTCTATAATCTATTTTTACACGCGCCCAAGTGTCTAGCTAGAGGGCGGTCTTTTACTTCTGAAATAATTTTCAAAAGATAAAACGTGCTGTAATGGCATTTAACCCAAATTAATCGGACGTAGTTCAGAAGAGCCAAGAACAATTTAAAAATCCACAGATTTTGGACGACTTACATATAATATTAGCAAATTACAAAATATGAAGCCATACAGACTCTTGAAAAAAAGGAACTTTTATTGAATGAAGCGCTATATCTAGTTAAAACTGTACACGATAAACTACAGACATTAACTGATTCTACGGGAATACACACTAATGAAAAGTTGAAAAACGTTTTAATAAAAAACCCTGACTTTAATGTTCTGGAAACTATTTACCAAAAGTGTAACAATAGTGAACCTTTAAGTGACATAGAACAACAATTATGTGCAAGAATTACGTCATTAAAACGTTTAAAAATTACGTCAGAAATACATTTTTTCTCCCCGTCAAACATCACTGAAGGAGTCCACTGTAGAGGTGTATGTATGCTATAAATGTATAGCTGGTCGGATGATGATATGCTAAGTTCTGTGAAGTTTTAAAGGTAACACATTATTTATATTATATCAATAGATGTACATTGTAAACGCCTTCTTCGGCGGCTTATGTATGTAGAATCGCGCGCCATGTGTCGGTAAACCCACCCGTGACCCCGACACAAGTTGCACATGAAATCCCGCAACTGTGGCACGCTCTACTTGGTATATATTCTGTAAACTTTGCAACATGTCAAAAATGCTTTTTTCTTTTTTTTTTTCAAAAGTTTGAAAAAGATTTGAATGCATATATACTCTATCACCTTATAAAAACTTCTAAAAAATTTCAACAATAATTTTTTTTAATACGCAGAAAGCTACATTTTGAGATAAAATTTGATCTTGAATTCATACAATGTAAAAATGGCATCTTAGCAGATATTCATATTCTTAATGATGAATACAGTGCCATCGTTTAAAGTTTTACAAGAACTGAGCTCCTATTTATTTATAAGCCATTTCTTAAATAAAACGATGGAAAGGATGACATATTTTAATAACTTTATTTTCATTTGCTTCAATGATATTGTTTTATGTCTGTTTGAGTTATTTTAACTTTAATTGTTTTGTATTAAATTTTTATAAGATTTGATACCAATTTTCTCAATATATTATAATTCTGATAAACATATATAAATGTATAACTACATGTTTACGTACTCAAATTGTTAGTTTTTCATTTTAACAGTGATTACAATGTTAAATTTCTCAGTTGAATGTGTGATAAATGATAATAGTACCATATTCCTTGTTCCATATTTTATCATTACTTTTCCGCACTCCACTATACGCGGAAAAGTAATGTAATCGTGTAAAGAACAAGTGAAAAAACAAAATTTTTTTGGGTTTAGTTTTCGTTTTTCAGCCTAAAAAAATGGCTTTTAAAAAATGTTTGCTGTTTGTGTGTCGTTGTCGTCGGCATTTATTCTAGTTAGCACGATAACTCAAGTAAATCGTGTCGGATCGATCTGGTTTTAACTGATTCTGATTGGGGACATCTCCCAGACGACACCTATTGATTTTGAGGTGGATAGAACACACTCTATCATGTACATGGGTTATGGGAAAGTACAATGGTGGACTTTTTGAGATTTTTTTTGTTAGCACGATTACTCATTTAAGTCGTGTCGGATCGATCGGGTTTCGACTGATTTTGATTAGGGACGTCTACCAGATGGCATCTATTGATCTTGAGGTGGATAGGATACACCCCACCCTATTCATGGGTCATGAGAGAAAACGATGGTGGACTATTTGAAAAAAGTAAAACTGTCGCATGAAACACATATTCTGCGTTTATGTGTTGATTTATTTTTTCTCGGCCACTTAATAGATACAGATGTTCTACGTGCGGAAAAGTCCGTTTTAAGGTTTTAAATACTGTTTATTTTTATATTAAATTGTGTTATTAAAAACTACTAAACCACATTATGTCTTTTGTATAATCTATATAATGTATATTTACTTTCACTCTAAGATGTAGATATCATATAATTCTTCATATATATATATATATATATATATATATATATATATATATATATATATATATATATATATATATATATATATATATATGTTATATAAAATATTTAATTGTATACATTTTAGACTTAGAATACTTGGAATAATTTCAGTTAGGTACCATTTACATTGTATCCTATCTCAAGTAACACAATCTTTGCTTTTTCTTATCAGTTGTTTCTCATAGTTACTTGATACTATTCGTGACTTATCTTATTCTCAAAAACAAAGACTTGCTTATGGTCAGCAACTCACGCCTAACTTCTAAGAATACTCATGGCTAATGCCATTCCCATGCAGAGTCAGCACATGACAGTTTATATAGGCGAAAGCGTGCGACCAGAAGTTAGTATCCGGCAGACCGGCATAGTATCCGGCAAACTAGCATAACTCATTTCAAACCTCCGGTACTCACTTAATATTATTGTAATTTTAAATCCTTTATAACAAAACGTTCAATTGTGTATTTCAAAAATAAATTGTTTTTAAAAATTGATTTTTATCGACCACGATATAAAATATATATATATATATATATATATATATATATATATATATATATATATATATATATATATATACATATATATATATATATATATATATATATATATATATATATATATATATATATATATATATTGCAGATTCACATAGGTATACCAAAAATAGATAAAATACTTACAAGTCCAATTCCTTCAAAAGCAAATACCGCCGTGCCAAAGAATAAGGGCCACTGATTTATATTTGCCACGTAATGCCTTTCTGATATCTTCGGGAGGTCAGTTGATGCATAATATATCACAATTATGATGCCAACTATCATAAATACGTTAGCTACTGTAGACAGAGGTGCAAGATATTTAAGATTTCTTACTAATGCTGTCAGTAGAATTGGCAATAAAATGATTGCCATATGAAAATGTACATCCATTTTATAACCATAACTATCAAATACCTGAAAGAATGATATTTTATTAAGTTTTTTTTTATTTTTTAATATATATATATATATATATATATATATATATATATATATATATATATATATATATATATACAAGTTTAACATTTAATAAGATGTTCTATAGTTGTTACATTTAGTATGTTGAAGTATATCATGGCAGAATTTATTCAGATTATAATATAAAAATTGCCGAAATAGACTTGCAATATATATCTATATACAAATAATTTAGAACTAAATTATCTATTGGACTTGATACAATAGAATGAATGTGCGTATATGCTAACTTATGATTAAAATAATAACTGCTACACATAAATTGTTGTAAATAAGATGCCTATATATATATATATATATATATATATATATATATATATATATATATATATATATATATATATATATATATATATATATATATACTCTTTAAACGTTTTCATTTATAGTTTATTGTAATCTTATCAAATTGTGATACCAAATATTTAAATTCAGTCTTTTTGTATAGCACAATATAATTAAGACGGTATTATAATTTTTGGTATGGCAGCACAATAATTCACTTTCACTGAGCATTCGTTGAAACATACATGATATCAAATATCCAATCCAATTAATTCGGAAGAAACAAGAAAATAAGTAACTACAGCTTAAGCACAAAAAGTGCATTACATGGTGTACTTATACCATGTATCATAAATTTCAAAAACATCATACATATTTTGATTGAGGTACCATATCAGAATAAAGTCAGGTAAATAACTTTCATAGTTTACATTTAGTGAAAAAATAAGTGTGTATAAATTATTTGATTCAATTGGAAAATATTTAGAGAATGTTTATTATAACTAAAATGACAGACAAAAGTAGTAAAAAGCCTAATCTTGAAACAATCTTCTTAAGACAATTACATCAATAGTTAACAGAAATGGTTGTTGGTGGAGTTTACGTATGGACAATTTTTTCAGAATTTTTTCTGTTTGATTTTATTAAAAGGAAGAAAAATAAATACGTCTTGCTGATGTATAAGATGATATTCCAAAAATAGTCTTTTATTCTTTCAAAACCAATAAATATTTTACAGCATCAGATGAAGAGTATCAAATATGATACAAATTTAACGGAATTTTACTTAACAGAATCGGGACAAGCATAAATATAGATTTTGCTTTAACAGAAAGTACGAGTATAATATATAATATCGACATATTCGTAATATAAATACTATTGTGCAGGGAAAGCATTGGACATTCCATTTCCGTTTTAAAAGAAAAAGGTGCATTTAAAAATCAAACAGTTATGCACAATTCCAAGATAGAACTTGATAAGGAATATTTTTAGGCCAGCATGTTATTTTATAAATAAACTTGATCAACCGTTTTCCTTTTTTCTGAAAAACATTTCGATAAGAAAATTAAGCACAGAATGTTATTATATTAATCCCGATTAGTAGCACTATATTATTTTCTTTTTTTCAAGTTAATTGAAGAAATTGTGAAACGAAAATAAAAAATATATTAATCAATACAGAAACTCGATAATACTATATGTATAATTTTATTACTCAGTCTGTATTGTAAGCATGAATTTTGAAGTATCTCATGATGGGTAGTTAATATTTACTTTAATATAATTAAATTATAAGAGATAAATTCAGACAAACATATATAGATAACCTTATTTCACAAGCCATTACAGACCTCTTATATCAATTTACATCAAGTATATTACATAAGATGCTATCTTAAATCACCACTCTCAAAGGATATACGGTACGCACAAAGTATTATATCAAACCAACTGCTACGAAAAACTGGTATAGAAGAAGATCCAGAAGGCTTCATTCTCAGATACCGATGAAAACGTACAGATGAAAATATGATATATAAATGAAAATCATAATATTTTAAAAAAAACTCTATTCTAACATTAAACCGTCGTATCTAAATAACAAATATTGTATTGCATGAAGCTAATCTAGTTTCATTAAAAACTTTGATGAGGGAAACATTATTTAAAATAAAAAATATTCTTTACACTGGATCAATGGTGACATCAAACATGATATGAACGGTCAAATTTGGAGATAAAAGTTAATATTTCTATTATTATTTAAGAAAATAATGTTAGTGTTTTTCCCTGTATATGATATTGTGAAGAAACGTGACTGTATTGCTATTATAGACGTAAACAAAATGTTGTCATTTGCTAGTAGTCCATGTTTTATATATATTTAACTAACAATAAATATATGATAGAAGAGTTGCTAAACTAGATGTTTACTACATACCTGCTTGATATTTTCAGAAATAAAAACGAAATATACACAACAGAAGCCTAACTGTGTTACACATAAAAATATATTTACAAGAGCCTTTATAGACTTTGAAAACCTTTGTGCTTGTGGCGGTCCTTTCTGGAAACATATTTCAACTGTTTCTGCAAAATCTGGAGGAACATCGAGTTTATATTTTTCTTTCAAAATTCTGGCCACTTTTAACTGAAAACGAAACATAAATGTAAAATTACACTATCGAACATTTATTATATCATACAATATATTGAATATTAAAAATACTTTGCATTCATATAAAATAAGAAATTTCTGAAATGAATTCTGTTGGGCGCGGGCGTAAGGTGTAACCGTTATTTTTGTTACAGTATAAAAACCACAAGTTAATTAGTTATTTTCTTTGAAGGAATGAGTCAGTCAAATTATCGTTTCCTAATGAGTTGTTCTTCTCAATTTAAATACCATCAAGTCTAAGGAGTGTACGGTAATATTTTAAATTATGCTACATTAATAAGGGACTCTATGAATAAAGGACCTTCATATTCATTGTAGCCTAAACATGTATTGCTGGCAGGTTTAATTTGGTTAATTTATTACCTCCGTTATATTATACAGAGCATTTTATTAATATTCAGAAACCACGTAACCTCTTGATTCCTTTTAGTTAGATATTTTGTTGTTTCTAGATTAATTACTTTTCGTCTAGTAAATTCTTGAATCTAAGGTATTTTCACAAATTTTTTTTAAAATAATCTGATTATCTGCAGTGTTTTGTTTGGGTATAATAATTGCAACATAAATATACCCAATTAAATAATGCGTTGACGAAATGCAGAAAAAATATTGAGAACGCGTCATAATATTTTACTAATTTGATATTGCTGTCATTATTCATTGTCATCTCTGAAGTTGTGATATTTCCGTTGGTTATTTACTTTTTTATTTTAATGCTTACTTGTGTCCTTTGTTAGTCCTTTTCAAAGCTAAATAATTTACCTTATCTTGTTTTCATCATTTGTCGTAGAAGTAACATTTTTAGGTCAAAAAATTAAATAAATTTTGATAGGTAAACACAGTGATTTTTACGTCTGACCAAGATACCAAGATATTTTAATGCCTTAAGTGGAATAGAAATGCAATATGCAAATAAAACATGGAAATATTCTTTACGGTCATGTATTTCTTCTTTACTGCTTGTGTTCTCCTTCAAATATTTCTTCTTTGTATGTTTTTATTCTTTACAGAACAAGAAGAAGTCCATTTTAACATTGTATTTATGATGGAAAATCAATTGGCAGCCCAACAATTTTAACAGTTAACGACAATATTTCATTGTATTAACTAATACTCTCTTATCTAATTAAAAGCAAACGTTATATTGTTCATCAAATATAAAGTGAATTAAAATAAATAAATGTATTTAATAATAAATATGGCACATCATCGATAACTATAATACAAGCTTAATTATCATACCTCTATATATTTGTTAGGTAGGTTTTCTGAGCAATGCTAACCGAATCTATGTACCGGGTGAGCGAAACTCGATGTCTTAGCTCTATTATAAGAAAAGGAAAAACGATAGAAAAAATCTGAAAAGAGTTTCTTAAATGGGATTGAGTAAGGTCCATTTTAAGCTGATTTTACATACTTTTCCATATTTGGAAACGGAAGTAATGACGTCATTGAATTTTTTTTCCAGAAACATATCTGTATTTTGGCATATTTAAAAAGAGATAATTTTTCCACAAATGCTATAAATTTTGTAAAGAAAAGAATTTGCTATCTTTTTCCGTTAAAAAATTATAAGCAAATTTGTAAAAAAATAGTATTATCAAAAATTCTCTGAAAACAAATAGCAAAGTTGCATCTGTTAATAATTAAACATTATTAATTAATTGGTATTATGTATTAATTTAACATTACAAAACACATAATATGTTACAACTATTACCATAGAAAGAAACAAAGTACTTAGGCAATCACTGCAACAAATTTTCAATGTGACCACCTCCTACTTCTAAACACTTCGCCCAATCCAATACAATCTTCGCAATCCAATACTTCTCTCACAGCCTTATGAAACATTTCGCTAGATAGTTCATTGCAAGCATTTCTGTTTTTTTTTTCTTTTAAATTTTCCAAGTTAACAGATGGTGTTCTGTAAACTTTATTTTTCAAAGTTTCCCACAAGAATAAGTCTAGTGGGGTCAAGCCCGGTGATTTAGGCGCCCACTGTATCAGTCCATTTATACCTATTCAATTTTCTCCGTAAGTTTCATTTAAATATTGTTGGATTATACTTGCTTTATGCAGTGGAGTTCCGTTATGCTGGAAATACATGTTTGCTCGCAGCTGTAATGGCACATTTTCGAGAAGCACAGGAACTTTTTCTTGGAGAAATTGCAAATATCGCCCACTATTAAAATTCCTTCGTAAAAATATGAACCAATCAAATTCCCATTAATAATACTACACCAAACGTTAATTCCGAAGTGTCCTTGGTTTTCAATCGGATTGACAAAATATGGATTTTCAGTAGCCCAAAAATGTTCCCAAAATTTTTTTATTGGGCTTACCGTTACTAACAAAACGGCTTTCGTCCGTCCACAACATATGCTGAAAAAATCAATTGTCATTGATCTCTAAGTTTACCATCACTTGGGCAACATAATTAATTCTTCGTTGTTGATGTTGATCTGACAAATGTTCTAAATTATAAATTTTATAATCGTGATAACTATTCTCTTTCAAAATTTTTCGTACCGAACTGTATTTTAAATTCAACTTACGACAGGCTTGCCGAATCGAGTTCCTTAGATGGTCTTCAAAATACTGCAAAACAGTGGCAACAGTCAGAATTGACCATTTTAACAATTTGTCTTCCCTTTCGAGAAGAAAATACCTCGTTATTTACACGTAAATTGCGTTCCAATCTTGCAAATATTTTTAAGCTTGAAATAACCGTCGGGGTATCTCTGGGCGTATATCTGAACTGCTCTTCTAGGGTTCTTTTGAGATTCCCCATAAACTAACAACATATCGACTTGCGTGAACATTTTTCAAAGTCAGATGACTACAAAACAATATGTGTCAACCATTAGATTAATTATTGATAGATCGACTTTGCTATTTGTTTCCAAAGGCTACTTGTTAAAATTTAATAAATGTTTTTATACAGATTTGCTTATATTTTAACGGCAATTTTTTTATTTAGAAAATTTTTTCACAAAAATTAGCTCTTTTTAAATATGTCAAAATATAGGTATGTTTCTGGGAAAAGAAATTTGATAACGTCATTACTTCAGTTTTTAAATATGGAAAAATATGCAAATTTGGCTTAAAGTGGACCTTACTCAATACCATTTAAGAACCTCTTTTCAGATATTTTCTGTCGTTTTTCCTTTTCTTGTAATAGAGCTGAGACATCGAGTTTGCTCACCCTATAGATTCTATAGTTGCAAACCAAATACATCATCCACAATTTCTTACAGTTTCGTAAAACTGTATTAATCCCGGCGAAAAATTCTTTTGATTTCTAATTTTTACTAAGCTGTTAATATATTTTAACAGTATAATCTGTAGCTTTACTACATTTTACGTAGTCTCTTAAATCTGTATTCTACAGTTTAATTTCTTATCACTAAACTATATTAAGCCTGATTTAAAAACTATTTTCCCTTTACTGTTTCTATTTATTGTGAGAATATAAAACAGATTACCTTAAATCATCACTATTCCTCCATGTGACAACCCAGTTAATAAACAATTTTATTAGACAGAAAGATTCTTCTTTTTAGTGGGGACACTTAATTAACCCATTCAATATATTTTACTTGTTCAAATTAAGTAAGTCCATATAATTACAATTTTTATATGACAGCTATTTTGACAGTTCTAATATTACATTTTATTATCCTGCGGCTTAGATTATACTGGATCTGGGGAATTTTTAAATTAATTACTACAAATAGCGTAATATTGGTTACTTAAATTTTATAGTCACATGGTTTGTGAATATTAAAGAAGGCACCTTATATCGTAACTATACAATACAGGACGTTGCATTGTGAACTATTATTATACATACATATATTATTAATGATTTAATTATTTGTGTCATTGACCATCTCTATCGTTACATTCACCCATAGTAATAAATTTAAATAATTTAATGATACTTTTGGCGTTTTATATTATAGTAGTCTAATTGTATATTGTGATAAATTCTTAATATATTCACATATACGTGAAAATTGCGGAGATATGCGTGTGCTGTAATAAATATACATGTTATGTGAACATTCTTTATTAAATAATCACCTAACTGATTCGCGTATGTTTATATTAATATTCCACAATTCTCATTTCTTTATTTAAGATTTGCCCAAGGCTTAGTATTAAATCTGGTTATAACTAGAAACTATCGCTATTTAAAATATGTTAGGTCGTGACAATATACAAGGAACTGAAACCGACACAATATATATGTAGTATTTATGTAGGTAGATAGCAATAAAAATGTATAATGAAATCAGTTACAGTTAATACAGCATTTTTTCCTTGAACTATTTATCTAACAACTCCGTTCCATTCAGCATTGCTTTTGCTCTCGAATATAACAAAATAACTAAAGATTTCAAATACATATTATATATATATATATATATATATATATATATATATATATATATATATATATATATATATATATATATATATATATATATATATATATATATAGATCAGAAGATTATCAGAAGATAATGGAACGAGACTTTAGCCGTAGCTTAATTTGAAAATGCCCTCCTAACAGAAAAACATATACTTGATAATGTTTTTGTTATTTTAATTTTTCTATGTTAGCAGTGGGAAATAATGGTGTTTACAAAAGTTTTAATTACGGGAAAATGACAAGAGATACAAATAAAATGTAAGACGGTAATTTTGTTTAAAATAAAAGGTGGATCTTAAATAAACATTAAAAAATGTTTTTACCTGTGTCGTATCACAATTCTCTTCGGAAAACCCTACGGTACAATGTGTACGCACGCCACTAAGTAACTTACGAAGTCAATATTTTTCCTGTTATTAGGGCATTATCAAATTAAGCTACAGCTAAAATTTTGTTCCATTATCTTTTAATGTTCGAAAGTTATTAGAAAAAAACTAAGTTTTTGCAAATTTGTTATCGCTCTGTAGCTTGGAAACAAAAACCCCTAGAACATAACTACATATGAAAACAATCTATTTTTTACTGAAAAATCCACCGTTTAATATATCCCCAACCTTTATGTTACAACCTGTATATATACATATATATATATATATATATATATATATATATATATATATATATATATATATATATATATATATATATATATATATATATATATATATATATATATATAGCATACTATCCTCATATATAAAATGGCTAGACATACTTGATATTGAATATTGTTTAGATGTTCATGTTTTTTTTAACATTCATATTAATGTTAATATTAATTAATTCATATTAACTATTAAAGCTGTCTCAGAAATTACTAGTACAGGCATAGAAGATTCCACATAATGCCAAATATATTTATTATTTAATAATTACATAATTTATTCCGTTACTTACATCAAATTATGTTTTCAGCTGCCCAAACTGCAAATTATGAATTTTATATCACTTTTTATTTATTTAACTTTTTAAAAAACAATTTATTTTTACTTTACGATTTTGAACACTTTATGTCAAAAAAGGAGTAACCGGTTTTTATACTTTTAACTTGAGACTTATTCGACGTTTACTCGACGACTAATTGAAGATTACTAATTACTGCTGATTACTGAATTTAGCGACTACTTGTGGAGCGATTACTATATTTGCCGATTACTGAAGCTACTAGTGGTTGTTTCTCTATTTAAAACATTTCTGTTAATGATGCTGCAGGAATGTTCTAAGAAGTGTTTTTCTCAAGACTTTTAGCAAGTTGCAATAATTGCGATAAAATACAATGTAGGTTTATGATAAGCACAAAACGTTTTTAGTTACGCGATAACCGCAATCATTTTGGTATACTCTTTTCTGGACATAACATCCTGTATGCTAATGGCCTGTTACAATGTATATTACAATATTATAAAATACAGTATTAATCTAACTCTTAACCTAATATAAGAGAGGATTCTATATAACAACTCCTCCCTTATAATAAAAGTTGGTGTCATACAACAACTTTTTGTAAAAATCGATTGCAAAATCGATGGCGATAAGTTCATACAAGCACTTAAAAACGTGAAATTGCATATAAACTTTTTCTTTTTATAACTGACAATGGGATTACATTAGAAATAGCAATATAATTAAATTAAAACATTGGGATAAAGGTTAAACAAAGTGAGTTACACTGATTAAAAGTTAAAATTAAAACTTGAAACGGAATCTAGCACTGCACTAGCACTGTAACACTGAAAATTAGTTCAATTCAATATCTTCTTCGGATGGTTCTTCTGGTCTGATTGATGGTCTTCTCCTGGGAAGGATGCTGGCGAAGCTTCTAAATGTTTTCCTTGGTCTAGGTGGAGGTGGCGGTGAATTGGATGTAATAGCAATGGCTAATCTCTTTCTTTTTCGGCATTTACAACAGATGTATAATAAGATAATGCCGATTATTGCAGCAATTGTGAAGTACGTGAACCATGAAATATGTTTGGTGATGAACGGTTCATTAATCATATTATCCAGCGTTTTTGAATATTCGTCTAATTTATGTTTTGCGATTTCGAGGTCTTCGGTATTGAGATTATTAAATTTTAATGATTGTAATTTGGGAATTTCGAAATCATCGGGAATGTCATGACAACAGTTGTATGGAATTAAAATAGGATGAGCATCGAGCTCTTTTATGGTGGTTTCCTTCGAATTGGATTGTATTTTAGTAACTCCTACAAATGCACTGCATTCTGGTTATAATGTCAGAATGGAATTTTTGAAAATAATTTCCGTCTTGGTATTTGTCTGCTTACAATTTATAGTGACCTGAAGTGGTTCAGAGTTTACGATGAGCCATCAGTTGGTTAATTTTAGAACGTTATATCCTTTTGCGAATATTAGGGACGTTTCGCAATTTTCGGGTAGTGTTTTTAGATTTTTCAAGATGCGTGCCTCGCACATAGCATTGTCATCTATGGGATATCCGAAAAGATTTGTACAGAGTTTTGTTCCTGTATAAAGTTGTTTGCATCCGTTCAAATTTGACAAGGGTATGTACATCAAAGAGTCATTATCACGCGCAATATATCTTTGTGAAGTTGGCAGTACATCATATAATCCAGTTCTGTGATTTAGAATTGGTATAGGAAATAATTTAAAAAGTGTGTATCTTTGTTGATCAATTAATGGAATTTTCAAAACAAAAATAAGATCTGAATCTGTCTGAAAGGCTTCTAATTCCATTATGTCTAAGTATTTAGCAATATTAGATAAGATTAGATATGTAAATTTTGAGATATTTCCTGAAGTGATGTAACCAGATTTTCCGGATTAATTATTGATGTATAAATTATTTTTAAAGGCGCGAAAGTGATTGAATTTATGATATTGTTTAATTGATCCTCGATATACAAATAACTCTCCATTAGAAATTCACATTGTTCTAGAAATCTCAATTTGGCTTTGATGACTTTTATTTTATCAGCTGTTTTGTAAATCGTGTCTGAAATAATTTTTATGTCCCTATTAAAAGTGGCTTCGTCAATTTGTAATTTTTGTATAGTGGCATTAAAGTTTTTGATAACAGAGATGAATTACTGAAATTTGGTTTTTTAATAAACTTTCTAATTGAAATTCATCTTTTGCTAGTTTCTTAATACAATCTGAATAATATTCGCCATCTAATGCAGAGTCTAAATTTCCTGTGATGGTTTTAAATATTGAGCCAATACCGTTAATAAGTCCTCGTTTGTAGCGTCTGGTGTCGAAATAAATTTCATTTAATATCTCTTGTATTGATTTAGAGATTTGCGTAAGCAGGCTTGCATGGGTTTTAACTTCTCCTCGAAATAGATTCATATTTTCGAAAGTAGGGTTGACTGCGTGTAAAAGAATTTCTAATAAGTTTTCATTATGTTTGAAAACATTTTTCAATGACGATATGTTTTTGTTAACTAATAGGGTCCTTTGTTTGTTTGAAATTACTACTTCACTTTCCTTATGGAAATATATTTCGATGGTATTATTTATAGGAGATATGATGTATTGTGAGGCTACTGTTCCGATCAGAAGCAGAAACCTGAAATTAAATTTTAATTTTCAGAATAAGGTTTCATCCTATCAAAGTTTACTTTTGTAGTTTGATTCGTTTCTAAATTTTGTAGGATCGCTGAGTTTTGAAATATGTTTTTTATTCTAAATGGGCCATTAAATTTATTGTGAAGTTTGTTTTTTATTTGTGATTCTTTCACATAGACTTTATCACCGATATTAAATTTAGGTATATTTTCCGAAATGTGTTTGTCAAATCGCGTTTTCGCTTTTTCCTTTTGGAGGTTCGTTTTTGACCGTGCTATTTTGTAGTACCATGAGATTCTATTATTTAAATCTCGAACATATTTAGAAATCGGTTCTTTTTGGTTGTATAGTGTTTCGGGAGGACGACTAGATGTATGTCCGAAGACTAATTCATATGGCGTGAAACCATGGGTCTTATTTACAGAGTTGTTATAACATATTACTGCGTATGGGATAACCGTTAAGGGATGTTCATTTGGATTTTCTGCTTTATTGATTCGTATCATTTCTAATAGTGTTGAATGAAATCTTTCGACGAATCCATTTGATTGTGGGTGATTGACGCTAGAGAAAGTCAGTTTGATGTCGTAAAGAGTACATAAGTCTTTTAGTAACGTATTGTCAAATTCTCTGCCGTAATCACAATGAATTCGGAGAGATGTTCCGTAATGTTGGAAGTACAAAAGAAGGGTGTTGACTGTTGATTTAGCTGATTTGTCTTGAAGAGGGCATGCCTGTGTAAATTTTGTTAATTCGTCCCTAATTGTCAGGACGTGATTTTTTGTCGGAATTTCTAAAATATCTATGTTGATTCCCTCAAAAGGTGTTTTTGGAGTTTCCGTGATAACTAAAGGGTTGCTTAAATTTTTACGTAACGTTTTTGTTTTTTGACAAATTTCGCAGTTCTGAATGTATTTCTCTACGTGTTTCGTTAATTCTGGCCAATTATATTTTTCGCGTATTCTGCGGATAGTTTCGTTTATACCACGGTGCAGATTTGCTTTACCGTTGTGGTATCGATCTATTATTATAGGAAATTGATCTTCGTCCGGTGTTTCTGTTAAATTTTGACAAATTGTTAAATTTAGATCTGATTCAGTGAAGATGAATGATAGCATTTCTAAAATTGGAAGGTCTGGATTATTTTCGACAAAATATGTTTTCGAAAGGTCGAGAGTATTTTTATCCTTGTATAAGGTAACAAACATTGTTTCAATTACTTCATTTGCATCAAAAGGTAATAAGATTATATAATATTTGCGATGTTCTACAGTTTTGCTAGGGTATTTATTTTGTTGTGATCGAATTTTGGATTCTCATCAAAAATGTCTTTTATTATTTTATAATGAAGATCTCCTAGTTTATCTTTCCTAAAGAATACTATTACGTCCTTGTGTTTTTTGTCTAATAGTTGGTCATTAGTAAATTTAATTTTGTTATAATCAATTAAAGATTGCGTCTTATAAAGGTTTACAAATGTCTCTAATTCCTGTGTACATGTTTCTGGGGATATTTCTGTAATTTCTGAATTTATTGATTCATTGTCTGAATTTGAAGTTAAAATTTTAGTAAGAAATTCTGAACATTTTTGGAAATGATTGATCTTTATTCTAGATAAAGCGTCAGCGTTTTTATTGATTTTTCCCGGTTTATATTGGATTTCATAATCATACTCCTCAAGCTTTAATCTCCAACGCGCTAGGCAACTTCCTGGATCTTTTATTGATAGTAGCCAAGTTAGAGGTCTATGATCAGTTATTAATTTAAATTTACGTCCAAAAAGGTAAGGTCTAAAGTATTTGACCGACCAGACAATAGCGAGAAGCTCTCTTTCAATTGTGGAGTTTCGGCATGACATAAGGTCCTAGATGCAAAAGCTATAGGTAAGTCTTTTCCTATTTGTCCTTGGGATAGAACTGCTCCTATTGCAAATGAGCTTGCATCTGTCGTTAAGATAAAAGGTTCATTAAAATTTGGATATATCAAAATAGGGGTTGAAGTTAACGATTCTTTTAATTCTTTAAAGGATTTTTGGCATTCGTAATCGAAATGGAATAATATGTCTTTTTGTAATAATTTTGCCAAAGGCTTAGAAATTTTTGCAAAGTTGGGTATAAATCGTCTGTAATATCCTGCTAGTCCTAAAAATTGTTTAATTTCTTTTTGATTCGTTGGTTGAGGAAAATTAGCTACACAATTAATTTTGGTTGGATTTGGTTTTACTCCGTCGGGTGTAATTATGTGACCTATATTAGCGACTTCTTTGCGGATAAATTCGCATTTGTCGGGTTGTATTTTTAAATTCGCGTTCCTTAATCTTTTGAAAACTTCAGTTAATCTACTAATGTATTCATGTATTGTTGGTGAATAAATTATAATGTCATCCATGTATACCAGACAACGTTCGTTTTGGATACCTAAGAGTATGTTGTCCATAACTCTCTAAAACATCGCGGGGGCATTTTTTAAACCAAAGAAGACGAGTGAATTCATAATGTACGTTCTCTACCGAAAAAGCTGTTTTTGCAATATCCTTTGAATCAATTTCGATTTGGTGAAAACCTGAGGCCAAATCTAAAGTTGTGAAATATTCACATTTACCTAGTTGATCTAGTAAATCGGATATATTAGGGAGAGGATATTTATCTCGTATGGATATTTCATTTAGTTTCCGATAGTCGACGACAACGCGCCATTTTTGTTTCCCGGAGGCGTCCAATTTTTTCGGAACGACCCATACTGGTGAAGACCATGGCGAAATAGATGGTCTTATTATGCCTTGATATAACATTATTGAAATTTGCGTCTTTACTTCCTCCTTATGGATGTGAGGGTAGCGGTATGATTTTGTGAAAATAGGTTTTGTGTCTATCGTGTCAATCGTATGTTTAATTTCGTTTGTAAATATCAAATTGTCACCTTCTAAGTAAAATATATCTGAATATTCTAAACATAATTCTTTAATTAAAAATTGTTCTTCCTCGTTCAAATGTTCAATTCGCAATTGATTTTCAATTTCGAAATTTCGGTCTATGTAATTTTGATTTTTATTTGCTGTATTTGTATTTAATAAACTTGAATTTTTAATGGGCTCTAATTTTAAATCATCGAAATGTATAATTTTTGGAATTTCATTCGCGTTAATTATTGATGTTAAAAATTCTTCTTTTTCATTAATTTTTACAAGAGCATTTGGAATTCGGACTTTGTCTTTTTCTTGACCGCTTAAAATAGCGTCCGTGTTAAAGAGATTACATTGAATTTTAAATATTTGCTCAGTACGAGGGGCGATCGAAATGTTATTTTTAATAATTTTGGTTTCTAAATTTGGTGACGTGTTTTCTTGTTGTTCGTAATCGTCAGTAACTTTAAATAGTGGGACAGTTTTAAAATTGGTTATAAGTTGTCTATTTTCAATGTCGATTATGCAATTGTAGTGTTCTAAAAAATCAGAACCTAATAGTCCGTCAAATTCTATGTCAATGTCATGAATATATACTTTATGAGGGTCCGAATCTGTAAATGGTATAAGTGTTGACTCTTTGATAAAAATTCGTTCATCCGTTATTCCCTGTATAATAACATTTTCCAAAAATCTCTTAGTGTAATTCTTACAAGATCTAGGTTTAAATATCGAAAGTCCTGCGCCTGTATCAATTAAAATTTTGAATGTCTTGCTAATATCTTTAATATAATATAATTTTTTTGAATTTACAGTTAAGAGATTTTGATCTACATGAATTTTGGGTCTTTGGGTTGTCGGTTTTTGTTGCATTTTATAAGTTGAATTTTGGTTGTCTCCGAATCTGGAGGGTGGTCTTGATGGTCGAGGATGTGAAAATCCTGATTCGTATTTTGTTTTGTCGGATCGTTAGGGTCATGAAATTGATGAGCTATCATCATATCTGTTATAATTCTCATAAGGTGAATATTCTTCACAGTATTGGTTTTGAAAGTAATATGGATGAGCGGTATCATCCGGATAATATTGTGGGGTTATTCCTTGTTGATGAGCTGTATCATTGTATTCGTTATATTCACAATAATTTTGATTCATGTGGTGAGTTTTTTATTGAGTGAAATTTGGGTTTGGCTTAATAATAGATGGTCGTTGTTGCGAATAGTTAGGGTTTGGTCTTATAGCTGAGGGTCTATTTTGTTCAAATTGTTGGAAATTTTGATTTGTTTGAGGTCTGACGTTATTAGAATTAAATGGTTGACGTGGTTGAAAATTATTTGAATTTTGAGAAAAATTCGGTGTGTAATTTGGCGTGTAACTTGGTCTAGCTAAGTTCTGAAAAGTTCCGAAATTTTGTTGGGTACTCCTACATGCGTTAGAAGTATGGCCAATTCTTTTGCATGTATTACAAATTTTCTTATTTGGAAAATTTTGGATATTAGTGGGTGGTCTGTTAGTTCTATTAAATTTTTGTGTCTCAAAATAGGATAGTTGTAGTTCTCGTTTGATTCGGGCGACAGCTTGAAGCATATCACTCGGGTTACTTGCTCTAATAATGTAGCCTAATTTAGGGTCTAAACCTGTTAATAACGTGTTTAAAGTCATTGTTTCAATCAGGGTACTTTGCGCTGTTTTTTTGTTCTGCGGTAAGCGGTTGCTTTTGTATTGCCGCATGCATTTTTGCGTTGTGAGTCTGTAGTCTACAGACGAAATTTAGTGCAGACTCATTAGAATTTTGACTTATTCTTTGTAGGTCTTGAATCAAAGCTGTGAGATCTCTAGAATCTCCAAAATGTGTTTCTAATAAATACTTAATCTCATCCCAAGTGGATGGGTTACGGGAATTAATTAACTCGGCGGCTTTGCCTCTGAGCTTATTTTTCACATGTAATGTTAATAAAATTGATTGGTTATCGATGGCCATATCGTAAGCACATCTTACTGCATTAAGAAAAGTTTGAAAAAAAATTTGATTTCCATCAAATTCAGGTACTATGGAAAAAATTTCCGATAGTCTATATGGTTCAATATGTTCTTCAGCCATTTTTTGGTTATTAAATTATCAAGTATTTTATAAAAACAAAATAAAAAATAAAAATTTTAAAATTAAAATATTTCAATTATATAAAAATTATATGACAGAAAAAAAAATCGATTCACTGGTTTATATCAGTTATTCGTACGTATTGTACATAAAATAAAAATATACACACAAAAAATTTGTATAATGGGGTAAGCGAGATGATTCTTTGACTTACCAAATTGTCGATTTCATTCGTCGGCTAGGGTCCACTACCAGTGAGGCAGATCCGTGTTCTGGGTAGGGTTGTCCTGGCTGATGTTGAATATCGTGGAGAAGAGGTCCGCAGACAGCGAGGCAAGGTCCGTGTGCTATCTGGGTGTCCTTCTTCTTTTCTTCTTAAAACTAAGTTGCTTTTTATTTCCTGTTTATTCTTCTTTAATTATTTCTTCTTGAATTATTTCTTCTTACTTCTTGAAACTTCCTGTTTCTTTCTTCTATTGGTTCTTTCGCTTAGGAATTGGAATTCCACAACTCTAGTTAGGCAATGTCCGTATTCTAAAGTTGCGCGAAAATCCTACTGACTGCGCCAATTTTTATATCACTTTTTATTTAATTAACTTTTTAAAAACAATTTATTTTTAATTTACGATTTTGAACACTTTATGTCAAAAAAGGAGGCACCGGTTTTTATACTTTTAAATTGAGACTTATTCGACGTTTACTCGATGACTAATTGAAGATTACTAACTACTGCTGATTACTGAATTTACCGACTACTTGTGGAGCGATTACTATATTTGCCGATTACTGAAGCTACTAATGGTTGTTTCTCTATTTAAAACATTTCTGTTGCTGATGCTGCAGGAATGTTCTAAGAAGTGTTTTTCTCAAGACTTTTAGCAAGTTGCAATAATTGCGATAAAATACAATGTAGGTTTATGATAAGCACAAAAGGTTTTTAGTTACGCGATAACCGCAATGACTTTGGTATACTCTTTTCTGGACATAACATCCTGTATGCTAATGGCCTGTTACAATGTATATTACAATATTATAAAATACAGTATTAATCTAAGTCTTAACCTAATATAAGAGAGGATTCTATATAACATGAATATATTTCCCTAATAAATAATGATGATTATCAACAAAACTGTTTATCACGCACATTGATGTACTTCTAGATACAGATCTAATTGTGAACACTTGTAAAAACTATAATAAAACGTGTATATTTTATTATTATTTCATTATTTTAATTGACGTAACGACTCATTTATATTGATCATTATGTTCATCATGACGATGATGACTGAGATAGACAATTTTATTTACTTAACGATTTGATAAGTTGTAATTTATATAGTAAATTGTTTGAACAAAACAAAAATATTAAGCTACGAGTACACTTGATTTTGAAATTAAATAGATAATTTTTTAAATATAATTGATGAGATTGTATTGTTGTAGATATTTCTGAATGGGACTTCATTCAAAACTTGTATCCTAAATTATGAAGAGAATTATCAATATGTACAAAGATTCCACTAATTATTTTTCCATCTGAGGAACAATATATAATTAACTTAAGTACATATTTGTTTAAATTGACTTTCATTACTTATTTTCATTTAAGTGGATAATTCTTCTTTGTAATGGAGTGGTTATTAAGCAGATATATCAACCATACCATAAAATAATCACAAAAGTATCACTTAAGAAATATTCGTATGTATTGCGTATAGACTATTTTTGAGGGATCATTTTGTGTAAAATACTTGTGTCGATTTTGCTGGGTGAAAATATTCCGTAATAAAATTCATTTTTACAAGACATTTCTCTCGAATTAGGTGAGGTTTACGTCTATATCGAAAGGATAGGTAAATAATATATTTATTGCATTAAACAAATGTAGCCTGTTTGGTTATGTAGATTCGACTACCCAGATTAACTCTTAAGATTTTTATGTATGTAGTAGTGTACTTAAACAAAAATATCTCCATGTAAACCAAGAAGTGTTTCATTTGTAGAAAATAACATAAGATCCCTATGATTCTAACACAATCACAGTGAATGTGATTTGATCATATTTCTTTGCATGCAAGTATAGATAAAAACATGGATACAACAGATTAAAAAATGAGATTATTTAATTGCGTCGACTACGACTGTTACTTATGTAGTAGTAACCTGGTACTAACATGGTGTGAAATGAAAGGAGTAATAAAAATGATTTTCAGATTATTCAAGAGTTCTAGATTTGCCTAAAATTTATAAAAAAAAAATAATGAAATGAGAAAAGAACCCATATAAGAAATCCCATTGGAAGGTGTACTGAATTAAGATTCGAATACCATCCAAATAAAATGCATTTCACTAGTTAATATTTTACTCAATATGATATTTACAAAATAAATGTATTTATTATATTTCATCGATAAAAGAAAGAAGAAATAAAAAGAGTTTTTATAAAGTTGTTTATATTACATTACAGTGAAAAAAATATTATATTATAATTAAAAATTTCCACAAAATCAATTGTTATCTTTAATAAAATTAATTCTCAATGCAGTCCGTTTTTATTCAAATGAAGAATATTAAATAATTAATATCAAATTCAAATAAAGAACTATTTGAAGTAGAAGTGATGTATAGTTCTGTTATTTCTAGGTTTTATAAAGAAATTAAACATTATGAATTTTGATATAAGTGTTTCCGCTTAAGTTCAGTATTTTAAGACAGTAGTAAAATGTATTAAGACATTTTAAATGATGCATTTGTAGTATGTTATTACAATTTTCCTAGCAAGGGAGATTGATATAAGTACATATAGTTACGTCAATTATAATGAAAGTATATAATATTTACAATATTTATTATATCTGAATAGAATGCTTTAGTAACAGTATTTACCCGTAATAGTCTTTTGCTACATTTCTTTGTTCCAAAATTAATTGATTTCATAATATTAATTTTATACTTGAATAGATAATTTAGTGGGTATATATAATTAAATATGGCCATGATTTTAACCTTTGTGGATTATTTGAAATAAACTGCTAACGGAAGTAATGTGACATTTTCAACCACTATTCGTTCAACTATAATTCAACATAATTACTAGTTACGATTACACACAATACAAATTAAACACGTTAAAAGCTATAATGAAGAATTAAATTAGCTATACAGGCACAGAAATAAATTATTTAATTAAACCAAAAGCAGAATTACTTACCACCTCAAAAAATAACACCTGAACAAGCTATACTAATTCTGACCCAAAAACGATTTATATAAAAACCTATACAAAAATGTACATTATTTAACTTGTAACCTCACGATACTCCTGCAAGTAATATTTTTGTTACTCTTTGATCTAGAACAGCAGGATTTAAGTCATTAAAATTTGCAGAAAAGACATAATCCCAACAAACTAACCTAATAGACCCAAATTTTCAGTCTACATATTTAAGCTACAATTTTCATATAATAGGGAATATTGTTTATTCGAAAATATAAAAAGAACTGTTTACAAAAAAATGAGACTCGTAGAAATTATAAACATACTTCAATTGCATTTTCGAGGATTTTAATTATTAATTTCCATAAAATAAAAGTCACAAATCCAAATAATTTTGGCTAGAGAAGTTGCTGAATACGACTTGCATTATACTATACATAATTTGTATTATTTATCGGATATTTCAGAAATCTCAGTTATATTATTTCTATTACATCTAATATATGGTTTGTATAATCATTCTTTGCGTGTGCGTCACAGGTAATAATCGTATGAATCAATTAACTGACATTTTTGAACAGTGTCGTGCCGAAAACACATTTTAGGATAATAGTTAGTACAATACAAATCCGTTAACCTATGACAGAATAATGAAAAGGTTCTCCACAAAAACATTCAATGAATGTGATATTTCCATCAAAATAAATGAAATAAATTCAACAAAAGTTAAAATAAATGAAACAAAATGAAATAAATTTTACATTTACATTTTATTTTTAAATGAAATATTGAGACGCCCATGAATCAAATTATACAATAAAGCTAAGACGTGACCTCATAATTGCATTTTGCTCGGCAAATTATTAACTGTCTATGCCATACGTAGTCGATTGAAACATATGTCGCTAGACATACGTGCTGGTAATTGTGACACATATTTAGTAACAATTGCGAGTGGTGTAGCATGTAAATCGTGCGTCGTCACTAAATTGATACACGCATAAAGATCCATTTTACAAATTGTATCTGTTCTTGTTTAGTCAAAAAAGTGATATATGAAATCAGTAAAGCGTTTATGAATCCATTACGCCACTTTTTACCATTGCACTAAGCGGTGTATTGTCATTCCAAGTAAACTAATATTTGGCAAAGCATCCGTCAATTGTGTGATCCCGCATTTACATTTGTTAGATAGTTTTTGTTTATAATTATCTATTTAGTAATTAATAACAATTCGTAGCTATTATTAGCAATATAGTCCTCATTCATAAATAATAATTATGTATATATATATATATATATATATATATATATATATATATATATATATATATATATATATATATATATATATATATATATATATATATATATATATATATATATATATATATATATATTTTAGATTTTCACTTTCAAAAATGACTTTTTAAAAAATAACTATAAATTTTAAAATTGACTGTTTATTAGACTGTTTTATAAATATGTTTTTATGACTTGAGTTTATTCTGAACTGTCGTAATTTTGTATGAACATAATATTTATAAGCTTTGGATTGCCACGTAAGCATCAGCAGAATTCAAAGTGGCGTGATGCTTGCGTGTTCACAATAATATTGCAAGGAAGTTGTTATCACTTTTGATAAATGAAATACAATATTATAATATGATATGCCTGAGACTAGCTGCTGTGAATATTTGCATATAACAACTCCCTTTTTTCAAAAAAAGTTGATGTTACACTTCAACTTTTAGGATAATTCTTCAGGGGTGTCTTCATTAGTCTGGTGGATGTTGGGCCTTCTTCTTAGCAGGGTGTTAATTCTTTTTAGTGCTTCCCTGTGTATGGACTCTGGACGTTCCTTGTCAATTTTGAACCTATTTCTACATTTGAGGGCTACGTAGAGTAAGATCAGGCTGATTAATAGAGCTATGGTTATATAAGTGAAACATGAAATATTTCTAGTCACGAAGGGTTCGTTTATTATTTTATCTAAGTCCCTGGAATATTGTTCTAGCTTATGGTTGGAGACTTCTAAGTTTTCGATATTTAGATTGTCGAATTGTAAAGGTTTCAAATTGGGCATTTCAAAATTTTCTGGTATCATACTGCAGCAATCGTAGTGAATTATCACTGGATGTGGATTACTTGTTACGTTAAGCAGCTTGCGGTTTTCGGCCTGTATTTTTGTAATGCCGACGAAGGCGTTACATTCTGATTGAAGTTTTAAAACAGAATTTTCGTTAATGATTGTAGTTTCTGTATTCGAATTTGCACATTTTATTTTAACGTGAGTGGGACTTGAAACTATAACCAGCCATGTATTGGCTTCGAGTTTTTGTACCTTATAGCCTTGTCCGTATACTAAAATGCTATGACAGTTCTTCGGCATTTCTACAAGATTTTTGAATAGTTGAGCTTCACATGCTGCACTATTATCTATCGGATATGCATAGAGGTTGGAACAGAGCTTCTTAAGAGGACTTAGTTGTTTGCATCCTGTTAGGTCCTTGATGGGTACGTACATCAAAGAATCATCATTTTTCGCGATATATTTTTGAGAAAGTGGCAGTATGTGATGCAATCCAGTTCTATTATCTAGGACGGGAATTGGGTACAAATGGTATAAGGTGTAAAGTTGTTGTTCTACCAGTGGAATCTTTAGAACGAAAACAAGATCTGATTGTGTCTGGAATGCTTCTAATTCTATTATTTCTAAATATTTAGCAATTTCTGAATGTTTTACTGATAGGGGTAAGTTATTCTTGATTAAGTTCTGAGATATTTCCTGAAGGGATGCAATTAAACTATCTGGTGTAATGATTGATGAGTGAATAATTTTTAAACGTGCAAATGTAATAGAATTTAGAATATCATTAATGTTATCTTGAAGGTACATATAACTTTCTAGTAGGTTTTCACAGATTTCAAAGAAAAACATTTTGGCTTCGACTAGGGCAAGTTTGTCTCCTAGTTGATGAATCGCTCTCTTAATTTTGTTTATGTCGTCATTGAAAGCTTTTTCGTCAATTTGAAGTTTTTGAATTGTTTCGTTAAATGTTTTTATAACTGACATAGTAACAGAAATTTGGTTTTTTAGTAGGTTTTCCACTTGACGTTGGTCCTGGTTTAATTTATTAATACTCTCTGTGTAGAATTTACCGTCAGAGGCGTCGAGGTTGCCAGTAATTGATTTAAATATGCTACCTAGTCCGTCTATTATTCCGCGCTTATAGCGTTTTGTTTCTACTAGGATTTCTTGGAGTTTTTCTTTAATTGAATTCGAAATTTGTATCAATAGCGTGACATGTGTTTTAACTTCAGAGTGAAATTTCTGCATGCTATGGTAATTGTTATCAAGCATGTTTGTTATCGCCCTTAAAATATTATTATTACTGTTGAACGCATTTTCAATACTTGATAAATTTTTGTGTACCAATAGTGTCCACTTGTCATTGGAGACTATTAGTTTTGATTCGTCATGATAGTAGACTCCTATCGTATTTTTTACTGGTGTTATTTGAGATTGGGAATATGCTGTTCCGATCAGCATAGCAAACCTGTAAAATGATTAATTTTCAGAATACGGTTTTAGTCGATCGAAGTTTGCTTTGGTTTTTTGTTTTGTTTTTGTATTTAAAAGAGTGGCAGAATTGTTATATATTTCTAAGATTTCAAAGGGGCCATTGAAATTATTTCGCAATTTATCTTTAATTTGGGATTCTTTTAAATACACTTTGTCTCCAACTTCATATTTAGGAAGATTTTCGGAGACGTGTTGATCAAAACGAACTTTTGCTTTTTGTTTCTGCGATTCGGTTTTGGCTCGTGCTACCTTATAATAGTGAGATATACGATTGTTCAAATCTCTGACATACTTAGTGATTAATTCTTTTGAATTATATAGGGTTTCGGGTGGTCTACTAGAGGTATGACCAAAAACAAGTTCATACGGCGTGAATCCGTGTGTTTTGTTGGTTGAATTATTATAACAAATTATCGCGTATGGCAATATATTGAAAGGGTGTTCGTTGGGGTTTTCGATCATGTGGGCTCTAATCATTTCTAAAAGTGTCGAATGGAATCTTTCGAGGGATCCATTTGACTGGGGGTGTCCTACGCTAGAATAGGTGAGCTTTATATTGTAGAGAGTGCATAAATCTTTAAGAAGAGCGTCGTCGAACTCTCTTCCATAATCACAATGGATCCTTAGGGGAGTTCCATAATGTTGGAAATAAAGCAATAAGGTGTTTACTACTGCTTTCGCACTTTTATCATTAATTTGCTTGACTAAATTTTGTAAGCTCGTCTCTAATTGTAAGGGCATAGTTTCTGGTAGGCACTTCTAAGGTATCAACATTTATTCGCTCGAAAGGAGTTCTAGGAGTTTCTGTAATGACTAGTGGCGAGTCTAAATTTTTACGACATACTTTAACTTTTTGACATACTTGACAATTTTTGATAAGAGTTTCAACATCTTTGGTTAAGCCTTTCCAATGATATTTTTGTCTAATGCGGCGGATAGTTTCGTTTATGCCGCGATGAATATTAGCTTTACCGGAGTGATATTGATTCAAGATGATAGGAATTTCATCTGGTTCAGGTGTCTTTGTAATATCTTGACACACTATTATTTTTACGTCCTTTTCCGCTAAAACAAATGACAAGATTTCGAGAATTGGTAATTCTACAATATTTTCAACATAATATGTTTCGGATGATTTAAATATGTCTTGACATTTATATATTGAGGCAAAAAGATATTCTATTACAGTATCAGGATTATTCGGAAGAAGAACAATGAGGTATTTCCTATTTCGAACTGATCTACTTGATAAAACATTTATTTTTAATTTTTGAAAATCTGCGTTCTCTTCGAAAAGGTCTTCTAGAATTTGATTATGGGTTTCTCTTATATTGTCTTGCTGGAAGACTGTTAAAATATTTTTGTTGCTTCTATTCAGCAATTGATTATTAGAATATTCGATTTTAGAGTAATCTATAAGAGATCTCGTTTTGTATAATTCAACGAAAGTTCCAAATTCTTGATAAATGTTATTAGTTTCGTCATCGTTAAGTTGTTCGTCATTTTGTGAGTCGATTTCGTCATCGTCAGTTGTTTGGGTTGGATATATGGGAATCGGTGATAAGTTTGCTTGGGATTGAAATTTTGAAATTTCTTTAAAATAATTAATTTTTATCCTGGATAAGGCGTCGGCGTTCTTATTAACCTTGCCTGGTTTATACTCGATTGTATAGTCGTATTCCTCGAGCTTGAGGCGCCATCGAGCTAAACGACTTCCTGGGTCTTTTATCGAAGAGAGCCAAGTGAGTGGTCTATGGTCAGTTATGAGTTTAAATTTCCTGCCAAAGATGTATGGGCGGAAATGTTTAACTGCCCAGACAATAGCGAGAAGTTCTCTCTCTATCGTGGAATACTTCGTCTCGGCTTTGCAAAGGGTCCTAGAAGCAAATGCTATAGGTAGGTATTTACCTATAGGACCTTGGGAAAGTACTGCGCCGATCGCAAAAGCACTTGCGTCTGTGGTAAGTACGAAGCATTCTTCGAAGTTTGGGTATGCAAGAACAGGAGTTGTGGTTAGAGCTTGTTTCAAAGTTTCAAAAGACGTTTGACATTCGGAATCAAAGATGAAGGGAGTATCTTTTTGTAACAGTTTAGTTAATGGTTTTGATATCTTGGCAAAATTATGAATAAATCTGCGGTAATAACCTGCAAGGCCTAGAAAGGATTTTATGTCTTTTTGGTTGGCGGGTTGAGGAAATTTTCTGATACATTCTATCTTAGACGGATTTGGCTTTACACCTTCTTTTGTGACTAAATGACCAAGATAAGTTACTTCCTTACGTAGGAATTCGCATTTATCTGGTTGGATTTTCAGATTTGCTTTTTGTAACCTTTTGAAGACTTCTGTGAGCCTGGAAGTGTGCTCATGGATGGTAGGAGAGTAGATGATGATGTCATCCATATAGACGAGACACCTCTCATTTTGTATACCTAAAAGAATGTTATCCATCACTCTTTGAAACGTTGATGGGGCACTCTTAAGACCAAAGGGAAGTCTTACAAATTCAAAATGACCGTTTTCGACAGTAAAAGCGGTTTTTTGAATATCTCTTGGGTCGATTTCAATCTGGTGAAAACCAGAGGCCAGATCAAGGGTTGTAAAGTATTGGCATTTGCCAAGTTGATCAAGAAGGTCGGAAATATTGGGAAGTGGGTATTTGTCTCCTACAGTCAGCTCGTTGAGCTTTCTGTAGTCTACTACAACTCTCCATTTCTGCTTGCCTGAAGCGTCAAGCTTTTTTGGGACTACCCAGATAGGAGAAGACCATGGTGAATTAGATGGTCGGATAATATTTTCATCTAACATTTTGGATATTTGACGTTTTACTTCCTCCTTATGGATTTGAGGATAACGGTAGGACTTAGTAAACACGGGTTTCGACTCGTTTGTGTCAATGGAGTGTTTTATTTCGTTAGTAAAAGTCAATTGATCCCCTTCAAGGTAGAAAATGTCAGCAAAATCTAGAGTTGTGTTATTAGGTCTTTTTCTTCTTCGTTGAGATGGTCTAGGCGAAGTTGTCGTTTTATTTCGTCATGTCTGTTAAGTTGGGTCTCATAGACACATTCGTTCATATTATTTAGTGAATAATGTTGGAGTGGCTCTAATTTTATTTCGCTAAAATCGATTGTTTTTGGTATTGCATTCGCATTTAACACGGAAGCAAGAAATTCACCTTTATGGTTTATTTTGACTACCGCGTTGGGAATATGTACCTTTTCTATCTCTGATGCTAACAGTATAGCATCTGTGTTACTAAGATTACATTTAAATTTAAATATTTGTTCAGTCCGGGGTTCTATGGAAATTTTATTATTTGTTGGATTGTTTGTTGAATTTTGGTACGTTTGCGGTGTGATATTTTCTGTGGCTTTATGTAAAGGAATAGTCTTGAAGTTTGTTATAAGTTGTTTATTTTTTAGATCTAACATACAGTCATAGTGCTCTAGGAAATCTGAGCCAAGTAGACCATCAAATTCGATATCAAGATTACAAATATAAACTTTATGAGGATCAGTTGCTGAAAAAGGTACTAAGGTGGATTCGTTAATGTAAATTTTTTGATTTGTAATGCCTTGGATGGTTACATTTTCGGGATATCTATACCGGAAGTTTTTACATGTTTCTGGTTTAAAAATCGAAATTCCTGCACCTGTATCAATTAGTAGTTTAAAAATATTACTAGAGTCGTTAATGTAAAACAGATTTTTTGAATTTTATGACAAAGCTGGACTTACAGAAAGTTCTGTTCCGGAAAGTTTAAATTGGGGTTGAAATTGTCCAAATTCATTGCGCGAATTTGGGCTTGTAGTTCCGCAATACTGTGATCTTGGGTTTCGATATTCGGTGGGTCCGGTTGAAGAGGTTGGCCTAATTGAAAATTTTGGTTTGGATATTGTTCGTTTGCGTTGTCTTGAGTGGGATTTTCATATGGGTTATTATCAGTATAATAACTCTGGTTTGTCGCTTCGTCAT